>JARHVA010002682.1:0-15000 GCA_037957365.1 Torreya grandis
GCATGAATGAATACAATGCACAACACATGAAAATATTCAAAATTTAAAAAATAATGAAACTTGTGCTTTGCACACAAACCAACTCTGCTCTTCACAGATGATGGTATAAATGTCATGCCTTGATCAAAATCACAGTGCTAATAACATGTTTTTTTTGTTTTTTCTTTTATTTGTATTTTTTATTTTTTTTATAACATAGTCTTGTGTTTTGGATTTCAAAGCAAGTATAACAGGTGGGAAGGTGAATGCAAAATAGAATTGAAAGACCTAAGTTAAAGTTTGTTTGTCTTTTATCTTGTTGTTAATGAATAAATGCCAAAATGTAAATTCAATGGTTGGTGATAAAAATCATAGTGTCGGAAGATTGTATATGTGTCAAGATACAATTATTTTTAAAATTAGTTGCTAACACAATACACAAGAATAAAAGTGAGTCAAAATTATGGATGCAAAAATGGACATCAGATGTGATGCCAATAGTGATGTAGTCAAACATATATGTTGGCTTTTAAATCAAGATAGAAGTCTATATTATTGAAATCATTTTTTTAAACCTAATATTATATAAATCAAATACAAAATTATTTTAATAAAACTATTAAAATTTATAAAATAAAGTTTTATTAATGTGTAAGGAAAAAAAAATTGGTCCATGGCATGTTTGGTAGATTAAACCAAAATCATGATATGATGTGGCTTTAAGGTGGTTGATCGACTATAGGATTTTGTTTTTAGTGTGATGGGGATTTTTATTTATTAAATTAGACCCCAATAATTCTTATGCTTGTGCAATCATTTTTTGGTGATACATGCCTTATTGTGCATAAAATTTAGCACTACAAAAAAATTGATTTCACAATTTCTACTTGCACTCTAGTTTTTCTAATTTTATATATATATATATATATATATATATATATATATATATATATATATATATCCCCTAAAAAAAATGAAATTGAATTTGGAAATAATGTTATGCACATACGTATTTGCCATATTTTATAGCTTCAGTTGATAGAAATGTGGGAATTAATTTAGGATATAATTGGATACATTTTTATGTATTCATTTGGACATCTAAAATCTAATATATAAGTGGTCTCAAAATTCAATAGTGATATTCTATAAGTTGTTTGAGATTTGGTTCCAGTATTTAAAGTGATAGGTCTTTTGGTTTATCTAGGGATAGTTGGTGACTTGGTAGATTGGTTGGATAAATTCATTGTAGTTTCAAATCCAACTTTTCCCTTTTTTGGTGAATAGTGCCTAGGTTTGATTTTTTTAATGCTTTTTATGAGCTTGAAGAGTAGTATGTTTTTATGCTAGAGATTCTTCCATTTTATAGTGATTAAAAGGGAATGATTATAATGCCAACATTTTATCTTGATCATTAGCTTGATCCCCTTGCTTCATCAAACCATCTGCTAGGGTGCTTCATGTCCCCAAGAGTAGTGGAACTAGTTGTAAGGCTTGTAAATTTGTGTTTAGGGCTTCATTCAAAATCAAAGATGGAACTTGGGCACAATGTCTTTGACAGTGGAGGTGAAAGACTTGCTATATGGGTGGTCACAGGAGCAATGCAAGGACAAATTCAATCAATAGTAGGTTGTTCATTATATGATCATCATTCTATTATGGATGTAGTGCATAGGTAAAAAAATTTATAGCAATACAAATCATTATTCCATTACACTAGGCCAAAGAGGAATAATATTTTATAGACATTATATCTTTTTGTTTTAAAAAGAAGTCATGTTATGCTTTCAATGGCAAAAACACCTTGAATAAATTTGAAATCAAGAAAAATGAAAACACATTGTACATGAATAGATTGAAAATTAAAAAATAATGAAACATGTGCTTTACACATAAACCAACTCTGCTATTCATAGCTGATAACATAAATGCCATGTATTAATCAAAATGATAGTGTAAATATCAATTTTTAATAATTTTTATTTCTTGAGAAATATTATTTAATGTTATTTGTTAATAATTTTGCTTGTTAACTTTCCCAAAGTCTAAAATATTTTGTGTTGACCAAAATCAATAAAACAAATGTGTTTCTCTCTGATTGGGAGAGTAAAATAATTAGAGGCCAACCAAAAAATGAATCATATAATACCCCTTTCATAAACATTGCAATAATTTTATGTTCAACACAAATTAATGCTATAGTCTTGTGCTTTGAAATTTAAAACAATTTTTTTAATTCACAGACTAGCATATATGTTTTGCATCATTGACGATGCCAATCTAATATCAAGAAATATAAAAAGCCTACTTGCTTTATCGACATGCCATGTATACAAGAAGCAATAATTTTTTTCCTAAATAATTTTTTTTCTTTTTTCATTGATGACATAAAATATCTACATAGAAACTCGAAAACAAATTGAAAAAACTTAAGCAAAGATAGAGAAATTTGGAAAGGCAAAGTAAAGATTTATATACAATGAGTAGATGATAATAATGATATGTTTGAATCACATTCATGGCCATAAAAGTATAGACAAAATAAAAGGGGGACAAAAAAACAAAAAACCAAGCATAAAAACAAAAACCTGTAGCATTGGTGTTTGGCAAAGTCAACTAACAAGGTTAACAAATAGTATTAAAAATAATATTTGAATGAATTTGATTGGGAAAAAATGAGATATTATTCCCACTATCACTTGGTTTGAGTCAAGGAATTAGTATCTTTGTTAGTAGAGGGCATGTTTTTTATTGCATGGAATATGGAATGGATTTGTTGTTCAATTAAAGATATGTTAGGCAAAGTAGTAGTATAGGGATTTGATTATTGTTTTCCTAAATTGATTATGATGGAAATAGATGTAATATAAGGGTATAATTTCAAAATTCAATGCATTTGTTTTGGCTCGTAGACCTTAAAATAATTATAGGTCAATCATAAATGAATCATGTAGTCTCCCTTTAGAGTAACGTAGATACATTATAATAAAAACATAATAAGAAGTGTTATTCTACAAAATCTTGTAGACATTAAATATTGAAACAATGATTTCTTTATTGTAAATATTTAAAGAAAATCTTTTTTCATTAATTTTTTTGCATGGATTGAAGGCAACATAAAACATAAATATATTTTGTTTTTAAAACAAGGGTAAAAGATGAAGTCGATGTTAAAAAATTCAATTGCAGAATGAAAATATTGATTGCATGGAATTTTTTTTTAAAAATTGTGTTTCAATCTAGATAAACTCTACCCAGATCTTTTAGGCTTGATTTTTCAAGCAAAACATTCAATTACAATAGTTTATTGATTTTACAATACTATTTGGCTAGTTTTAATCCTTTTTTGTCCCTTTTTTATTTTTTATTTTTTGATGTTTGGAATATATATATATATATATATATATATATATATATATATATATATATATATATATATATATATATATAGAGAGAGAGAGAGAGAGAGAGAGAGACATTTCTAATGCTTTACATTTGGAACTAAGAGGAAGACCATAGACATGGTGGTAAGTAGTTGTAGGCTAGTTGAAATCTATACTATGTAAATGTTGCAAAAAGATTAAAAATATAAAAAATAAAAGAAAATAAAAAGAAAAAAGAAACTTTGTATGTATGCATTTATTCAAAAAAAAAGATTTTTTTTTTTTAATGCCTTACCTTTCGCACTAAGAGATATGATAGACATGACAGTAAGAAATTATAGGTTAGTTGAAATTTGTGTTGAATACAAGTTGTATAAAAAAAACTAGTATGTATGAATTTCTTACAAAACACACACACACACACACAAAATTAAGAATATGATGGTGTGTGGATGCCAAATATAAAAAGTATTTGTTTTGTGGTTTTTTTTTTTTTTTTTTTTTAAAAAAAATTTATTAATGCTTTGTTTTATGTCACAACTAGTAGAAATGATAAGAATTTAAGCAAGAAAACATTAATGAGTTTTAGTTATCTTACACAACAAGTGAAATTTGACCCAATAGATAAATCAATTGACAAATGTTGTGTTTTTTGAGAATCCTTGTAAATAATTAAGCTAGAAAAAAAAAAAAAAAAAAAAAAGAGGAGTGAGATTTGAGAAGATATAGTTAGCAAAATATAAAGTGAGTAAAAAAATATAGTATTTATATGCAAAATCAATCAACAATAAAGTTTTCACCATACATGTCATTATCTACAAAGAAGCAATTTTTATAAAACCATTGTATGTTACATGTTTTTCCACATGAGATTTAAGGATCATATTGTAGCATATGTGGATTGATGTCAAACCAAGTACACAAAATATCTAAACTATCTAAAGCTCTCTATGCAAGATTGAAAAAAAAAAAAAAAGAATAAAAGAGATAATTATTTGTATACAAAAAATGCATCTTTTGTTAGATAGCATATAATACAATGATATGGGAAAAGCATCAAAATAGTCAAAGTGGTTATTGGCTATATCTCGTTTTTATAGTGACTACAATAATAGCCAAGAATGTAGCTACAATTGTCCTCTCATGCTGAGGAGGCTGGTGTTCTAGCATGGGGCTAGTGCACTTGTATAAATGGTTTTATATTCCAATAATTCTTGGTCTTTTTTTTCTATTTAAATTTATTTTATAAAATAATAAAATATAGTTTATAAATAGCACATTTCATGTATGGTTCTACATTCAATAAAAATTAAATAATTCATCCATATATTTGATTTTGATATTTCTATTTTTTTCCAATCTATTCTAGCTAATAACAAGAAAAAGAATTATGTAGATGTGGAAGCTATAGAACCTAGAAATGTTTGCATTATATATTAGATTTACGTGCATCTAAGAAAATTCAAAACAACATTTAAAATTGTATAGTAACACATATCATTTGAATGTTTTTTATCTTTTGTGTTTTTTTTATTTATGTTTTAAAATATCATATTCATAACAATAACTAAAAAAATTAACCAAGATAGCAATTTATTGTTTCAAAATCTATGCATGTTCACTATTTTTTGCCAGTAAGGCCCAACTACATTAAAAATCTTGATAGGGGGAGAAGATAAGGCTAAAAGAAAAAGAAGCTTTGGATTTCCAACATGAATATACAAAAAAAATTATCATAACGCAAATAGTCAAAGCTTTTTGAACAAGTTATATTTTTATTTGTTAGGAGGAAAACAAAAACTAATTCATTGCGGCTTGAAAATAGTCCTATTGATCTATAGGGAAAAAAATAAAATAAAAATAATATTAAAGAAACTAAAAGGAATAGATAAAGTATTTTTTTTTAGAAAAGTGTAAGTAAAAAAGCATTTTACATTCCAAGACATCTATGAAACCAGTCAAATAAACAAGTCATGATATCATGATCCATCTCTAGATTTTTTTTAGTCTTATGTAAACTATCACCATTTGGTTACAATATAAAGTTAATAATCAGTGATTTTTTTGGCTCTAAAAAAAGATAACAATATTTTAAAGCCTTAGTATTGAGAATATTCTACATGCATCCAATAAAATTTTGAAAAAAAAATGCATACAAATATTATTGATTTAAAAAAGTACAAAGACAAAATACATAAAGCAAACAAATGAATTAACAATGCATGATAAATTCTCTCTCTCTCTCTCTCTCTCTCTCTCTCTCTCTCTCTCTCTATATATATATATATATATATATATATATATATATATATATATATATATATATATATATATACATACATACATATATATATATATATATATATATATATATATATATATATATATATATATATATATATATATATATATATATATATATAAGGATACGACAAAACACAAGTTTCATTCAAAGAAATATAATTGATATAATCAAGATTGAAATACATTAGATTGATCTCAGTTGGTTATAACAACATACTAGTTTAATGTAGATAAATTGGTGCTTAGATTAGATACCAATCCAAACTAACACCTCTGTGCAATGTTCTTTCCAAAATTATCTCTTAATTTTTTTATTTATAAGAATAACAAACACAAAATTGATCAAATCTAAACACATCTGACTACACAAAATTGATCTAATCTAAACACATCTGACTCTGTGAACTGTACTAGAAATGCTCAACATAGAGAAGATTAAAAAATATAGTATTAGTATATATCAAACACTTTTGGTTTATATAAAAAATAAAGTATTATTATGAAGTATTTTGAATGAATATTTTCTATCTTTTCCCAGAACTAGCATCAATGCATTAAATAAAATAAACAAATGCAAACTGTTTTTCAAATTTTGCTAAGCATTATCTATGCAAAGACTACCAAGAAGAATAGAAAAAAAAATACAAATGTTCACATGGAAATACATTTACTTTAGACTTAATGTCAAACAACAATGGACTTTTCTAAACATTGCTTTATCATCTAATCTAGTGCTAAATGCCAAAGGCATATTCAGTATACCAAAAAAAAACACATTTTAAAAAATTTAGGAATTATTTTAGTATTAAAGAATATTCTCCATAGTGGCTTCTTTTGTAGTTAAAAAAATAAATCCAATATTTTAACATAGTTTTTAAAAAAACAACAAGTCCCTGCATAATAAAAAAAGAGGAAAATATGTCTTTCTCACACCACAGTAAAAAAAGAAATGTATACCCATCAAGTCTCAATGCATATTTATAGTCATTTTTTTTTAGAAAAAACAAAAAAAACATGAAAGATGAAGGAAATAAAATAAAATAAAATAGAGAAACAAAATTTGTATACTCATCACGATAAAAACAAATGCATGCTTCGGCACTGTCACCATTGCATAGAGACATGAAGTCCATTATAGACAAAAGTTACAAATAATAAGACACTAAACGGGGGAAGAAAGAAAAAGGTGCCAAAAATATTACGATAAACACTTAAATGCACAAGGCAATAAGTAAAAATTGTATATCCACAAAAGATATTGACATGTTATGTTGAACATTTATAAACAACCAATAGCTATCACCATAAGCATAGGAACTCTTAAATGCTCCCAAACAAGTAAAGACTTTAGAAAAACACAAAAAAAAAAACTAACCCCTTTTTAAAAAACCTTTTTTTAAAACAACAAAAAAAATATCTAAAATTTATACCAATAATAATTTCAAGTAAATTATATAAACCAAATCAATTTAGCAAATTTGGCTATATTTAAAAGTCAAGCACAACTCAGAAAATGTTTACACCTATTTATTCCCCTTAATGTATTAATCATAACCCTAATAAACATATAACAAGGGATTTTAGGAAATAAGTAGAAAACAATGATATTATATTCAAATCACACCCACAATCACACAAATAGAAACCAAAGGAACAAAAAAAACCATGCATATCATAAAAAACCTACAATGAAAAATAATGGATTGAAAATGGGCACAATAGTGAAAGACACAAATTTTAAAATAAACACCCTTCTATTAAATCCACTACCATAATAGTCAATATAAAAAACCCTACAATAAAATCCTTGCACTACTGACATATTTTTGATTAAACAATAAATCCATTATGTGTTCCATGTGATTAATAAACATGCACTTTGTTAGTGGAGATATTAATTTCATGCCTCGAATGAAGTGAATCCAATAATAACATCTCTTTTTTTTTCCCAATCAGATTTCCCCAAATATTATTCTTTAATACCACCCATTAACCTCCTTACAATTTGACTTTGCCAAACAATAAAATATTTACAACACACTAAAAATGATATATTTCTAATGGCTAGCAGACCTTGTAATAATTCTAGTTTAATCACAAATAGATCCTATGGTATCCCTCCAAGACCAATAACATGTCTAGATAACCACCAAAATAATGACTTTATCTTTAACTTGTTCACAAAGACCATCCCAACTTAAGTGGAATCCACCTTACACTGCATTATAATAATTAAAAGAATTCTAAAATCCAATACATATGTATCTAGGACTTAATTAAGGATATTATCAACTACCATCCCATTCCAAGATATATGCAACTAAAAATTTATCAGGCCTATTAAAAAGTGGCATTGCATTCAAAGTAAATAGTCTAGTGGGACCACACTATCATCTAACTAACAAGTAAATTGACTGAATAATCAAGAGTAATGGAGAATTCTATTTTACCTATTCAATTATGTGAAGTTTTAAAATAACCAATTATGAATATTTAAGGGTGATACTAGTTCAACACTGATTGATTGGTATGATTTATTTATGATTAACATGGATGTATTACTCTTAAAAATGATGACTCTAAGCAAAAATAGTTAGTGCCAAGACTCTTTTTTATGAACACGTTGAGACAAATTCATCACAACTCTGAAGTCAAACTATGAAGTTGACAATACAACTGTAATTGTCCACAATAATATGAAGAAGTTAGTGTTGGATGATCCAACCAAGGGAACATATATGCTTATGATACCAGAATTTAGCCACATATAGCTCCATAATGTAAAGACCCTACTCTTTTTATACTTTTATATGACCATTTAAATGTTAACATTATCATATGTATAGTTGATTGTTGCAATTCCTTACCTAGATGGATTGCATTGTTGTATTTTATGCTATGATACTTAATTGTAGGTTGATGTATACATTATGTTTTAATTATACACTTGATTATGTATGGATTACTTGAGGTAATTAATGTTTTATTAAAATTATTAATTTCTTTATCAAATTTTGATCAGGTACTACTGATGTGTATATATAGTGGTTACAAGTACTAATTTATGAGCTACACTAAATGTTGGCATCAATATTTGGGGTATTGGAATGATTATGAGTAGTCAGATGAGTTTTGATAGGTATCCATGTATTTTTAGTTAGTCTTTTATCATTGGGCAGTCTTGTTATTAATTTATGTAGTCACATTTTATTTCATGCCTTGTATCTTGGTTTTTGTATCATGTCAGACTATTGTTTTATCTCTACATTTTATCATGGTGTTGGTTTATTCTACTATCTCATTTGAAACAATCCACTTTAGACTTATTCTCTCTCTCCTTTGAAAACTCCTTGCCAACCTGACTTTTTTGGACTCACCCTTGCTGAGACTTGTACACCCTCAGGGACTTACCTAGACCTTCCCCACATGATACCCCCATGTGGATTATCACATTGATCATTTGGTGTTTGACTATGGCTTGGTTAATTAGACCATTGTGTCATTAAAATTTTAATTATATTTTAAATTATATTTAATTTTATTATTTTTATTGCTTAAATGGCTCAGGATTTCTAGAGAGGTCATTAATGAACATTAAATTTATGATTTTTTGGTGGAGATGTCTTGGGAGTTGGTCAATTAATTAAATAAAGTTTTTATCTTTCCTTACAATGAATGTAAAATTGATTAGGGTATGGGTGAGTTGGATAGATAAGAAGGAAAATTAGTCAATAGCAGGTGAGTGGGATGTGAGGGAGGAGGAGAAAAAGAATGGAGAGAAGAGGGAGAATAATACACAAAGAGCTTTAGTTTTGGTCTTGGATTTTAGACTTGGGATTTGAATCTATTTACAAAATCAATTTTTTGCTATGTGGAAAGGAATGGTATAATTATAGACCTAGTTTTGATTGCATTATTGAGGTTATCCCTTCTCTATATTGACTCAGGTAAGTCATTTTGACTGTTAGGCTAGTTATTTTCCTTTGGAAATAAATTATAAGTAATGTTGGATACTACATATACAACCAGGAAGTCCAACGACTTTAGGATGAGTATCCAACAACCAACATGATTTAGATATTATATTTTTGCATATAAACTTGTAAAAAGAAATTAAATCTGGTGTTTAGTTTATTATGTATATATTATTTATTTATATATTTGGGCCTGGAGAATGTATGATTATTGGAAGGGTTGTGTGTTTCCAATTTTATTGTGTAAATGCCATGGCCTAACATTCTTGAACCTATAGCTATGTTTAATTGGTTTTATATATTTTAATCATTAAACCCTACTCTCTCTAAGGAATGTCATGGGTATTAGGTTATCTATGTTTGCATACATTTTGTGTTGTTAAATGAATGGATTCAATTTTTAATAAATCGTGCCTTTTATCTAATAAATTCAGGTTATTATGTTTTTCATCTCTAATTATTCAACCTGGGTATAGTTTATAAACTAGGTCACCGTACCTTATTTTTATTAACTACATACCTAAGGGGTTCGATTCATGAATTAAAGTTTGATAAATGATTTGTATTTTTATTAAATATTATAGGCAAAGTTCTTGTTGTTAATATATATTCTTATGAATTGAATAATCGATTTGGGATCCTTTAAATCTTAAAGACTAAGTTTTTATATGTTGATTATGTGTCTCTTTGAATTGTATTTGGGATGGGATGTAATTTTGAGCTAGCTAACTGTGGGTATTTAATGGCATGATTGGATATATGGAGATATTATGGTTTTGTGGAAAATTCCTATATAATCTAAAGAATGTCAAACCCCATTGTGATATAGACCAACTTTGACTGGTTCTTTTATCTTAACGAACTACTTAATTATGCTTCCCTTGAATAAGCTCAATTTTGTAACAAATATGTGAATGCGTTTTTGAGTGGAGATCTTCTGTGTGTTATTTGAATGGCATGATTCGGTTGTGGATTTATTAAGGAGTTATGTGTGTTTTATGTATTACTAAACTATGGGATATGGGAAAATCCCTAATATAATAATTATTTTATAATGAGTGTTTGACTTTTAAATAAGACCAATATGAAGGTTTGATGCTTGGTTAAAATCTTATTGACCTAATTTTTAAGCTTCGAGGATCATACAAGGTCGTGAGACCTCATGATGATCCCATGAATCTCATAAATTGATTCTTGACTTAAAATTGATTATCATTTTGAATGATTGTTGGAATCATTGTTTGTTTCTTTATAAATTTTTGCATGGTTGAAGTCATAGCAATTGTGTTGACTGGTTATTTATTTGTGTTGACTAGTTTAATGTTTGAACCCTGATGGATTGTGGCTTGGTTGTGTATAACTTGTTTGAGTTATATGTTTATGCTTCATACTTTTTTATATGATTGTTCAAATTATATTACTATTGTGTAACCATTCCTAGACTTGGATTAGATGATTAATCTATGATTTATATGCTTATATGCTTGGGATATAGATTGGTAACTAGGATAATATAGGTTGACCATATAATTGGAGGGTTTCCAAGTTAGTTTTTCCAAATGTAATGGACATGGATTTAGTTGTTAAATACACTATTATAACCTTGAAGTAGCTTATGGTGGATATCCCCACTCTCAATTTATATCGATGCTAGGTTTGGTTATTTATATCTCATCTCGAAATGGTGTTTGATTGTCACTTGCCTATGTTACATAGTATTTGTGTTGAGATATCTAATGGTTCAAAATCCAACTTTCTTAAAATCCCTTCTTGATCTTGGTTATCATAACCACCATCCAAATGATGGATGGGGTGGTAAGGGCCACCTGTGGTTGGGCTCAAAAGGCTAGTTGTAAGGGTTTGTATGATTTAGTTACATGCTTCTCACACTCTTGGATGATCTCGCAGACACGTGTGATGTAATTGGTAATATTTTATTATGTGATGTTTATATGCTTCTTAGCTTAGTTGTTATATCACTTTCATATAACATGATTAGTAGATGTAGTTATAATTTATCTTTATTTGATATTGATTTAGATATAGTGAAGGATTATGCTATGATAACCTTGTACTTGAAAATGGATTCTACTAGAGAAAGAAGTATAAAGCTCATAATTATGAGACATGGTAAGATGTTGAAGTTCACTTACATTTTTGAATTGATTCTCTATATGCACTTATATTTTTATCCTAGATTTTTAATTTATTATCATTGGTAATGCTAGATTGATACATTACATTGTTATTATCATTATGGAAATAACCTGTAATTGGTTTTATGTACACTTTAGTATAGCAATTATTCCTTGTGCAATCTTATGGAACTTATATATATTCTCTTGATATGAGTAAGCATGATAATTTGGGTAGATATTTTCTTAGGCAAATAGATCACTGGTTTTTGGTATTTTAAGCATACTTCAATATGTTGGATTAAATTGTTAACAAGTTAGAATCTTAACTTGAATGGATAGTCATTGAGGAGTTATCCAACTATTTCATTTGGATATATATATACATATATATATATATAGACACACACACACACACACACACACACACACACACACACACACACACACACACACACACATACATTTATATATATATATATACACACACACACATATACATATATATATATATACATATATATATACATATATATATATACATATATATATACATATATACATATATACATATATATATATATATATACATATATATATATATACATATATATATACATATACATATACATATATATATATATATACATATACACACACATATATATATACAGATATATACATATACATATATATATATATATGTATATATACATATACATAAACATATATATACACATATATATATATACATATATATACATAAATATATATATACACATATATATATATATACACACACACACACACACATATATATATATATATACATACATATATATATATATACATACATACATACACACACACACACACACACACACACACACACACACACACACACACACACACACACACACACACACACACACATATATATATATATATATATATATATATATATATATTCTTATAATTCTCTTATACACATTGGATTAAATCTTCAAATAACATGAATAGATGGAACTATTCTTTTAGTTAGTTTTTAACTTGTATATGAAGAATATAAAGATTTGTTTAGATGTTTTCGTCTTGGATATGGAACACATAAACAAGTTTAATTAAGTTGTTTCCAAGTATATGTGAAAAGCATAAATGGAACTCTCTCTTATATACCTCAGACCTATATGGTTATGTATACAGGTATGTACATTATTATTAAAAAATTATTATATGGATTGATCCCCATTTATTAAACTCATTTTAGTTTTATTATTGATACAAATAAAATTCTGAGTTTGATTTCTATATTAAAAGTTGATTTAAGTGCTAGAATGAATTGTTAACTTATGGAAGAAGAAAGAAACCTTAAAATATTTATATTGTGAAATAGTATTGTTATGTGATTCATTATCCCTTACTTTATGCTTCTATAAATGAATAATAACTAAAAGTATATAGGTTTGATATCTCTCTTATGATCTAAGTATGAATATTGTCTTCTTCTCTTATGGGCTGGAATTGAACACAAGATATTATGTCATTACATGTTCAGGCATTTATTTTCTAAGAGTTCCTTAAATGGAATGCTTTATTTGAGTTCTAATCATATGTTACATGACCATAAATTGTCGTTGAACAAGCTACCTATTGTTCGTATGTGTATCATATACTTGATTCATGTGGAAAAATCTTTTGATGTTTATGTACCTACTATTGTGGTTCATATTGAAACATGTTGTAAGAACGCATATGTTACTCCTTCATGTTTGAACATACTTGAAATGATAATGTATGAAGTTGAGTTTTTCCATTAATAAACTCCTTGTTGTAGGAGGGGTTAATATCTTAGCTACTTATTGTTCTTAATAGTTTTCTATGTAAATATATGGATGGAAAATAATAAATAAGTGTGAAAGTTATGTGAACTAATTATGTTTCCTTTACTTGAAACTAATGGTTGATGGAATGATTAATGCTAAAGGTATATATACTTGGATGCAATTTACTCTTGATCATGTTAATTCCTCATTTATTAATTTTAACACATTAGCTATTTTTAATATAATATTGTTTACATAGATTCGATTATAGGCTATCGATAATTCTTATCTAATGAATAGCAAAGTTGATCACAATTATATCATGGTTAATTTAATCAAATAGTGGCATTCATGATTATTATTTGACTGATGTGTAAACTTAAAAGGATATGTTAGAAATGGTGCAATGACCTTTTGGTTATGAGGAATTTGACAACCTTACCTAGTAGTACTTGAATAATTGCCTACGATGATTGATTTTCATTTTGTTCTTAATTGTACTCTCTTTTGTGAAAATGATATTTTTTATTATATGCTTAAGGGAACTTATCATAATCTGCATGTCTTCAAATTGATCACTGGTTACTACTTATGGTTAGCACTTCAGATATCATTGTTGATTGACAAGTATCACAACATTTTATATGTTATCATATCATAGACTTGTTATGACCAAATGATATCACAGGGTGATTTAAAGATAACTTTTTTGATTAGCCTAGAATGACCATTTAACCACCCATAAGTAGAACCAAAACCCACTAATGGGCGTAAGATACTTAGAGAGGGCTAAGGACCTATACATGATCCTATGTGGAAGAACATGTGCCGTATATGGTGCTCTAGACCTGTCAATGCATTTGTACACTAATACACCCTGAACCCATAAAACATCCTTTTAGCAACTTGCTTCCTCATATCATCATTTGTGATTAATTACGCCTAACTAATTATCTATGTTCACCTCCTTTGGTTTTGGTTACATGTACGTGAGTATGATGAGTGAGTATCACTTGCTTTAGCAAGTGAGGTTATGGGTTTGGCATGTTATCCTAAAGTGTGCTCTGATATGCAATTCCAATTTTTTTGGGTTGTTTCATTTGGTATCAAAGTAATGTTCTTTCTCTAGGGACTTCTAGTATTTGTAGAGTTGTTACATGGTGACTAATGAATTATCCCAATTAGGTGAAGTTGTGAAGTAATTCATAAATAAAATTAGCCTTTTTAAGATGATTAATGTGGGGTGTTGTGTTGCGAATGCTAAATGCTGAAAATTTATATAGATCTTTTAGAAGAAATGATTTCAAAGAATCAGAGTTTCTTCAATTTTAGTTGTTATCACTCCCTAGCCTTGGTTGGGTTAACCCTTCCCAAATCTAGTTGTATTAGGGGAAGTCTCACT